>CM062817.1:1740552640-1740577640 GCA_031772625.1 Pinus tabuliformis | reverse complement strand
TAAACTACTTGCATCATGAAAGTTATGTTTTTGTATTTTCTTTTAAGTGTGTGTGGGATGATGGTGATCTTGAGCTAACTAGGGTTTGGTTGTGCAGATGGGATGGAGAAGGAAGGAAAGCGTGGGATAGGTTGGGGAGGCTAGGAGAGGTCCCTAGGGATCCTTAGCACCCATCCACAAAGGTTCCTTGCATTCAGATGCTTAGCAACCGAGAGAGTGGCCTCCTACAGGATGGCTGTGGAGAATCCTACAAGATACTCTGTTTTCTACAGGATGTCTATAAATGGCTACAGGATGACCTACCGTGAGTGTTTGGAGTGATGGAGGGATGATGAAATGGTAGAGGGAGATGTGTAAGGTAGGGATGAGGCTGGTGATGGCTGTAGAAGTGAAAGATTAGGATGGGAAGTGAGTGTAGGGAGGAGGATGGAAGGTGAAGGGCTATGTCAACGAAAGGCTAGAGAATGGAAACACGTGAGGAATGAAAGACTTGGTGAGGTAACAGAGCGGAGCAGGGGTCAAAGAGATGTCTGCATGCGTGATCAAGATGGAGGACAAAGTGATGGAACGAGAGAGAGAGAGCAGTGTAAGTGAAACAAATGATTATGACTGTTACTTAACCAAAAATGCATCAACCTAAACTACTTGTGCTTGTAAATTCAATGAGCAGCAATCGAAATGTGAAAGAGAACGTGCATGAAGCTGTGGTAAGGAAGTGTGGTGCCTGTGTGAATCATGTAAAAGCATCTAACTTAACGTGTCTGTGTTGGCAGCAATCATGGAATCAAGAAATGCGTATTTTTGGTGGTTAATCATGGACTTCACTCCAATCCCAGATGAGACGGCAGTGAGCCTTAACAACCTTTTTGTTGGAGCTCCAATCAATTATATTTATCCTCTGCTACACTAAGCAAATGGAAACAAATTCACTATAAGCAAACTCCTATCTAACTCATGAAAAAAACCAACTCATCAACCTGTAATTCGAATTGCATGTGTAAATGGAAAGCTCACAGTGCTGAAAGGAAATGGAAACAACACTACAGCAGAGGGGATCTATGGCTCTCAGGTTGGGCCCTAACCTGAGAGCTATAGTCTCCTTAAGAAAAACTCAGAACTAGATCACAAACTGCCTTCTTTATTCATAACTGATATCATGCCAAATTGGCTTACAAAAAGGAACAAAAACTGAACTGTGCTCCAAAATTACAATAGCAATACGAGAGTTTCAACAACCTATCTAAGGCTAAAGCCTTCATACTTATACAAAAACGATGATCGAACAAGTTTCCTACATTTTAGGAGCTCGGCTGTCCAACTAGAGTTTAACTGCTGATCCTGTAGGATGGACATAATTGCTGTTCCTGTAGAGCAGTTTATAACTGTTGTTCCTGTAGAATAGCTGGCCGTTTTTTAAGCTCGGAGGGGAGATGGATTTAGAGCTTGGAGTTCTTGATGGGAATCACGAGGGATGTCCCTAGAACCGTGGACATCCTCTCCCAAAACCCGCAGTGCCACCTCGTTGTCTCCTTAACTCCTTTTTCGTTGTCTTTTGCTCCCCTTTAATGCCAAAACCTGGAATCAACATGCATCAGTCACGTAGAGAGAGTGCCTACCCTTCTTCCTACAAACAACATGAATAAACTAAGAAATTCATGCATAAGCAATAAAAATGAATGGTTTGAACAAGTAGAATAGGCCAAAATGAGCCCAAATTGTACCAAAATTGGGGCTCATCATCACCCCCCAGCTGAACCATTTGCTCATCCTTGAGCAACCTTGCTCCTGCTTCTCGTCCTTGGCTAAGGACTCGGGACCGGAACAGGCTCATTCTTTTCTGCTTTTGATGGCCCTGCCTTCTCTGCCCCTGGTGGTGATGAAGGTGATGCTTCCTTCCCCTTTTCCATTTCCTTGAGTCGGGCTTCGGAAGGTGACTGGCCTATCTTTCGAGTCCAGGAGGTTATTTTTGGGCTCCCCTTTTCTGGGGTGGCCGATGTTTTAGAGGGAGTCCTTGGACTGGGTGAAGTAGGTACATCCCCTGAAGTGGTTTGGCTGCCGGGTGGAGGCTGTGGCTTGCCCGTGGTCATCCTCTTGCTCCTCCTGACTTCAGGTGGTAGAGGGGTCTCCCTCTCCCTTTTCTCTTTCGGTTTTGGAGGTGTGCTGAGGGCAGTTAGTGCCACTGCTGCCTCCTTCTCAAGAATGCCAGCCTTCTCTTTCTTGCGATTTGCTCTCTCGGAGCTCCTTGTGGGGGGCCTTTCCTTTTTAGACTTCGGGCTTCCTGTGGAAGACCCTGCTTTGCCCACTTCCGGGCTTCCTGTAGAAGACTCTTTCTTTGTCTTCGGACTCCCTGTAGGAGGTTGTTTCTCAATGACCTTCGAGCCTCTTGTAGAAGCCCCTCTTTCCAATCTCGGGCTTCTTGTAGGAGCCCCTGTCTCTGTCTTCGGGCTTCCTGTAGGAGCCTGTGGTTGCACTTTCGGGCTTCCTGTAGAAGCCTCTGTCTCCGTTTTTGGGCCTCCTGTAGAAGCCTGTCCTCCAATGATTTTCGGGCTTCCTGTAGAAGCCTTGGTTGTTGCTCTTGGGCTTCCTGTAGAAGCCTGCTCCTTACTGATCTTCGGGCTTCCTGTAGAAGCCTTTGTCTTTGTTTTCGGGCTTCCTGTAGAAGCCTGTTTTTGTGTTTTCGGGCTTCCTGTAGAAGCCTGTGCTTGCGTTCCTGTAGATGCAACTTCCGCCACCTTTTCTTTCTTGGCTGCATGGATTTTTCTTTTGGCTTTGCCTGCAGGAGCTGACGAGGTGCTTGGGCTGGCAGGGACCACCTCAGTTTTGACTGCCCTGCTTTTCAACCTCTGTTCCCTTGCTGACAGGATGGGGGTGTCTTCTTTTGCTCTGTCATCCTTTCCCTCCTCCTTCTCTTTTCGTTCTTTCTTCTGTGATGGAGTCGGGACCTTTTTGCTTTTCCCTTTCTTACTCTTGGCTACGGGCTCTTCTTCTTCACCGCTAGAGGACCCCGTTTCTTCAAGCAACATTTTTATGTCCCCTTCTCTTGTTAAGTTCCTAAATGATTCCCATGCGAGGGGGACTTTATATGAGTGGAGAGCGTCCTCCACAAGCAATTTTATCAGCCCATGATGGGCTATCTGATCAGGGATTCCGTCCTTGAGCTTTGTAGAGCACTCTATCAAGGACTGCAGTAAAAAGTAAGGAATGCTCAGCCTCTGTGCTGCAGGGAGGTCAATCTGGTGTCTTAGTTCATTGAGCAGCCTGAAGTGATATGCATATATGATGCTGTAACGACCCTCACAGGTGATATATTTCATAATTTGCAAACTGACTTCGTTCCACGGTGGCAACAGGCTTGTCCTTTTCACCCCATTTTTGTCCTCTGTGAATGATTCTTCAGGCGGGAAGAACTCCTTCTTTGCTTGCTGGCTCTGCTCCTGCTCTTCTTTATCCCACGGCAGACCCATGGACAGTTCCGTGACTCGACTTACGTGCTCTGGGGTGAGTTGGAGGCTGAGGCCTCGGAAGCTTACCGTGGCTAGTGTCGGGGATTTAGGCTTCAAGGCCTGCAAGAATTCCTCGGCTACTTCATCATCGTAGCCTCGTAGCTTATCACAAAAAGGCAACCATTGTGCTCTAGTGAAGAGCTCAACCACTGCCGGGTTTCTCCTTAATTTGGCGGAATCTGTGGGTTCTCGCCTGATAAACCCACCAGGCATGACGAACACAGTGGTATTGACAGAAGGCGGTAGATACAAAGGAAATTCGGTCTTATAGACAGAGCATACAATGAATTCACAAAAGCACAGTCGAATTATACTGCTATCCTGTAGAAGCGATAGTATAGGCACGGTAATCCAATATCTTTTATGACCAGACTGTGAATAATGACCTTGCCAACTTTGAAAACCAATTGCAGAAGGAGTTTCAGGGCTACCTCTTTTCCGCCACCTTTTTCACGTGAAGACTTCACCTTCCTATAGATACTGCTTTCCTGTAGATACTGCTTCCTGTAGAAACTGTTCCTGTAGGAGCAGTGCGCAGACTTCGGAGGGAGCTATAGTTGGACAGCGGTCGAGAGGTGCGTTACCAGCGTTCAGGTAGCCGATAGCTTGGCGTATCAACATGCAGAGGTAATCAGAGGAGCTACTCGAGTCTTGAAGTGAAGTTGATGGATATACACGTTTAATCGAGCCGATTAGATTTTGAATCGGCGCAGCTCGTGGCGCGGGGGGTGAGTTGGCCCCGCCGGACCGTTGGGTGACGTCACCCATCATCCGCCTGCACATTCGCTTGCTGCCGCATTCATTCCCACAGATCTGCCGCCGCCCTTTTCGGTTAGACTCGTTTCACGGTTGACGGGACTGATCTTCACGTGCGTGCTGCGTGTGTCCTTTGTTGTGGCTGCCACCTCATCATCCTACTATCCCTTTACTAGCCGATGTGGCCAGTCAACTGGCCTTACGGCCGCTCAACCATTCACCTTTATGCCATGCAAAACAAATCAAAGTAATATCCATGCGATTTGATGGAGAGAAGGATTAGAACACTTACCTGCGCGCGTCCGCATATGATTTCAGGTTTTTGGACGACGGATCTACCTGCTGCATGTAGCTTACACAGTCCGGAGGCTCGTGGTCACGGGATGCTGGCGCTGTGGTGGACGTTCTGGTTGCATGCGCCCTTTTTGCTTGCAGATGGCTGGGCGATGAATGGCATCCACTCCTGCAGGTTTGACTGCTACAGGATTCCCGCGGGAGCCTTGCAACAGTCTCACCTCCTTGGGTGCATGCTGCATGCTGGCGGTTCTGGCTTCTCGATCACGACCCCAGCGCTTCTGATGCATAACGTGGATGTGGTATGGCTCTCGGTGCTTGGTTTTTCTTTGACAGATGTTTTTTTCCACGAGAACTCATTGCTTTGTTGTGCTGCTGCAGGGATCTTGTTTGCATGGCGACGAGGATGGTCGAGCAAGATAATAGCAATGTTCAGGGGTGCCATCAGTGGCATGCATGCATTCAATCCATTCCTCAGTCGCTAGATCTTCATTTGAAACACATTTCGGCCGTCGCAACCTTCTACAGGAAGTTTCCTGTAGAACACAGAGCTTCCTGTAGAAATTTTGCACTTTCCTGTAGAAGATCTGCGTCTTCCTGTAGGAAGACTGTCTGTTCCTGTAGAAAACTGTATCTTCCTGTAGAAGATCCAAATCATGATGAAAATTGCACATACCTTGAAAAACATTGTCATTCTTGGAGGAGGTGTTGATGACATCCTTTGATAGCATGATGAAGGCCCCTGGCTTGGAGTGGAGAGGCTTCTTCTCCTCCATAGAACATCTGCATGCAAAACTTTTATTGTGCTTATTGTTTTTTTTTTTCCTTCTTTTTTCTCTTTTTTTTTTAAAACATAGCAGGGGTGCCCCAGAGAGGTTTTCACCCTTGCTACCTGCCCTGAGTGCCTCAGGGAGGTTTTCACTCAAGGATCTTTTTTTTTTTTTTTTTTCTTAAACTTTCTCTTTTTTTTTTTTGAAAAGACAATAGGAGCGCCTCAATGAGGTTTTCACCCCTACTGCCTGCCTTGGGCGCCTCAGAGAGGTTTTCACCCAAGGATCTTTATTATTTTTTTTTTTTTTTTTCTTTCTTTTTTCTTTTTGCTTTTTTTCTTTTTTCTTCAGGGTATGCCCAAAATGGAGGCAGAACCCTTCTCTATGACCAAAACAGATTTCTCCATAGTGCTGATAAACTCTTGTCTTGAGGGAGGCTTCCTGTAGATCTTCAATCGGTGCCCATTGACACGCATGGGAATGGCTTCCTCATCAATGGTTCGAATGAGGACTGATCCATTGTCATGGCACTGCTCCACAACATATGGTCCTAGCCATCTGGTTCTCAACTTCCCCTTGAAATCTTTGAATATGGAGTCATACAACAAAGCCCAATCTCCCGGCTGAAATTGCTTGTCATGGAGATGTTGGTCATGCCACACCTTCCTATGAAGTTGAACCACTTCTGAGTGAAGGAGGGCCTGCATGCGGTGCTCATCCAGTCCATTCAGCTGCAACAACCTTTCTTGCTGTGCATGGCTGAGATCTAAGTCCAGCTGAGCTGCCATCCTCAAAGTGTTATACTCAAACTCAATGGACAGCAAAGCTTTCTTCCCATAGACCAGCTCATAAGGTGTGAAGCCGGTGGTGGTCTTCCAAGTGGTGTTGTAAGCCCAGGTGGCTTCAACCAGGCGATCTGCCCAGTCCTTTCTGCTGCTGCTCACCACTTTGGTCAAGATCCCCTCTAATGCTCTATTGGTGACCTCCACCTACCCATTTGCTTGAGGATGATAGGGAGTGGAGGTTCTATGCTTGATCTTGTGATGAGCTAGGAGATCTTCAACCAAGTGGGAGGTGAACTGGCTCCCTTGATCGGTGACCAGCTCTCTTGGATAGCCAAACTTATAGAAGATGTTCTCTCTCAAGAACTCGGCCACTTTTTCTTTTGTTGCTGCTTTGATGGCTTTGGTCTCTGCCCACTTCGTCAGGTAGTCAGTGCATACAATGATGTAGGATCTTTGCCTCGAAGAGGGATTGATTGGAACCACAAAGTCCATGCCCCACTTCTCAAATGGCTCAAGAGTCACTTGAGGTTGGAGAGGCATCTCATCCCTTTGGGTCGGTTTTCCCATTCTTTGGCATTGGTCGCACTGGCTGACATATCTTCTGACATCTTGATGCAGTGTGGGCCAATAGTAGCCTGCCTGCAGAATCTTGAAGGCAGTTCTCTTTGCTGCAAAGTGTCCTCCACAAGGCCCATCATGACAGGTGAGGAGGATGTCAAAGACTTCCTCTTCCCTTACACAACGCCTTAAGATCTGATCGGGGCCAAGCTTGAACAGGTTGCCCCCAATCCATGTAAATGAGGCACTCTTTCTGATGATTTTGCTCTTCTCTTTTGAAGAGAGGTGCGGAGGGAACTGAGCTGAAACAAGGTAGTTTGCTATATCAGCAAACCATGGAGAGAGTACTGATATAGCAAACAGATGCTCATCAGGCATCTGATCATCCACCGTCCCATCTTCATCTACAGACAAATCCAATCTAGACAAGAAGTCAGCAACAACATTTTCTCTCCCTGGTTTATCAACAATGGTTAGATCAAACTGCTGCAATAAAAGTAACCATCTAATAATACGAGCATTCACATCTGGTTTATTCATCAAGTATCTAATAGCAGCATGGTCAGTATGTACAAAAGTCTGGTAACCGGTAATATAATGACGGAACTTGTTCAGTGCATGGACCACAGCTAAGAATTCCTTCTCGGTTACAGTGTAGTTCAGCTCGGCTTTGGACAAGTTTTTGCTAACGAAGTAAATGGCATATGGAAGTTTTTCCTCAACTTGTCCTAAGGCTGCACCTATGGCTTTGTTTGAGGCATCAGTGTGGATGTGGAAAGGTAGGGCCCAGTTTGGACCTCTCAAGATTGGTGCAGACACCAACTTGTCCTTTATCTCATTCAAACTCTTCTGACAATCGTCAGTCCACTTAAACTCCACATCTTTTGCCAACAGACCAAACAATGGTGAGGCTAACTTGCTGAAGTCCTTAATGAATCTCCGGTAGTATCCTGCTAATCCCAAGAAACTCCGGACATCCCTTACTTTTTGAGGAGGTGGAACCCTCTTGATGAGGGCAATTTTGTTGGGATCCACCTGCAATCCTTGGGAAGAAATAGTATGGCCTAGCACGGTCCCCTCAGTCATTAGGAATTCACATTTTTCAGGACTAAGGGACAAGTTCATCTCAGTGCACTTGGTGAGGACCTTTCCCAAGTTGGACAATGCTTCCTGGAAGTTGGCCCCATAAGGGGTAAAGTCATCCATGTATATTTCCACTGCATCATGGACCAACTCCGAGAAGATGCTTAAGACAGCTCTTTGAAAAGTAGCAGGAGCATTGCATAGCCCAAAGGGAAGGACTCTGTAGGCAAAGGTACCCCAAGGACAGGTGAAGGTGGTCTTATCTTGGTCTTCCGGGCTGATTTGGATTTGATTGTACCCGCTAAACCCATCCAGGAAAGAGAAGAACTTCTTTCCTGCCAGTCCATCCAACACTTGATCTATGAAGGGTAGGGGGAAATGGTCTTTCTTGGTAGCTTTTTTCAGCTCACGGTAATCGACACAGATCCTCCACTTCCCATTCTTCTTGGGAACCAACACTAGAGGGGACACCCATTCACTATCTGAGATGGGGTAGATGAATCCGGCATCCAACAGTTTTTGCAACTCTTCCTTGACAATGTCCTTGAGGGCTGGATTCATCCTCCTCTGGGGTTGCCTAACTGGTTTACAATCCTCTTTGATGTATATATGATGGGTACAGACCGAGGGATGGACTCCTTTCATCTCCTTATAGCTCCAAGCAAAGGCATCTAAGTGGCTGGCCAATAGGCTACACAACTCCTTCTCCTGGGAAGGAGATAGGGAGGAGCTGATCTTTAATGCTCTCTCAGGGCCAAACTCCACACTTTTGATTCTGGGAGTGACAGGGTCGGTTGTACAGAGGTCCACTGAGGTGCTAGCTTGGGCATCCTCCACCAACTTCTCTAAGGATAGTGCACTGGAAGGTGGATTCTGGATCAGGGTCTCAATCAGATCATCCTCGGTAGGAGGGTTTCTTCTATTGGCTTCTATGGTACACAGAGGTGCTGAATACACCTCGTCTTCTTCTCCTTCTTCCAACCAGAGGGGTAAATCATGCTCTAAAGAAGGTTGGGCAGGAGGGTATAGGACAAGTTGCTTGGACATGGGACCATTCTTGATGGTCATGTTTCCTGCCCGACAACTTATGTAAGCATCTGCAGTAGCTAACCAAGGCCTTCCCAAGATGAGAGGGTATCCAGTAAGCTTGGCCTTTGGTTGCAGAACCAGGAAGTCTGCAGGGTATTCCCAAGAATCAATAGAGACCAAGACATCCTCCACAATCCCTTCGGGAGTCACGGTGGAGCGATCTGCTAATTGCAGTACTGTCGAGGTCTTCCTCAAGGAACCCTGAAGATTGAGTTTAAGCATGGTATCTCTGGTCATCACATTGATGGCTGCCCCCAGATCAATCAAGGTGTGGGGGATAATGGTGCCATTGATGTGAACATCTACTACAGGGCTTCCAGGATCTAGGTACTTTGGGCAGATGACTTGTCCTAGCATCAGGTCAGACAGTTGTCCTATGACATTGATAGTTGAGGCATCTTTCTTCCGTCTGCCTGGGTGCTTGAAACACTTCTCCTTAACCAGCTTGTTATATATAGGCACATCCTTGATGGCTTGGAGAAGTGGGATTTTTACACACAACTGCTTGAGCTCACCCAAAAGCTCATCTTCTTCTGGGTTAGGTTGTGTGGTGGCTGTTAGTCTCTCAGGAAAGGGTGGAATAGGCTTTGGTTCACTCTCCTGATGGTTTTCCTCATCCTTTGGGGGAGGAGGTTGGCGATCTGGAAGAGTCTTTCCAGATCTAAGATTGATCTCCTGGATCTCCACAGCATAGGTAGGGCATGAGGTCTCCCCAGTATATACCTGCTGAGCCTGTCTATTGTTGGGGTTCGGGTTCGGTTGAGCAGGCATCTAAGGTTGCCTAGGAGGAGCAGGAGGTAAAGGCTGAGGTTGGACTGGTGGTGGAGGCAAAATGGCAGGAGGAGTGTTGTATTGGGGCCTCCACCCTGACTGAGGAGCACTCCATTGAGGCTGCAACTGGGTATGTGAGTGATATGGATGAGAGGGAGGTTGAGTAGGATACTGAGGTGGATAAGGCCATGGAGGAGGCATGGACCAAGAAGGATGAGCAGGGGGACCCCAGGAAGGCATAGGAGTCGATTGGTTGGGGTTGTAATAGGCTTGAGATGCCCCTTGCATCCCCTGCTGATAAGGTCTAGATCCTTGAGGCCTCCTTTGATTGATGAAGTAGAGAGGTTCAGTGGGGGCTTCAGTCCCTTGGTACATGGCTTTAAACCCAGGTAAGGTGGGACACTGATTGGTAGGATGGTCCTCCTCACAAACAAAACACACTTCAACCGAATGCAATGGGCATTCGTTCTTAGGGTGTCTTCTGGTGCACCTAGGACAGAAGATAGCCAAGGCTCTCTCAGCTTCTTCTTTCTTCTGCTGGATCCTGAATGTGTCCAGCTGCATGGCAATGGTCTGTCTCACCTCACTCTTAAGATCTTCTAATTGGTTTGTAAACTCATGTTTGGAGAAAGGGACACCAGTGGAGAGGAGATTTCCTCTACCTCTTTTCCTAGCTGCCCTAGAATGATTTCAGAACACAGTCTTGATGTCCTCATAAGGCAGTTGGTAAATGTCCCCCCCAGCTAACATGTGAAGGGTGTCTAAGAGATCTTCAGGGACTCCTCGGAGTAGAACCAACTTGAGGGATTCAGGGTCAAGTGTGCACCTGGCCCGTTTATAGCTAAGTTGGAACCTCTCCTCATAATCCTCTAAAGACTCATCATTCCCCATGGTCATTCGAAAGATCTCTCCCTTAGTTTCCTTGGACCTACAATAATCCCTATACTTGGTATTGAAGGCTTGCTGCATCTGAGCCCAAGTAGCTATGCTATTCCCAGGTAATCCCATGAACCAGCGTAGGGCTGCATCCTTAAGGGTGGAAGGGAAAAGCTTCAGCTTTTGCTCATCTTCAGTATAGTCATAGGTTCTACAAAGGACAGCAAACTCAAATAAGAAGGTATCAGGATCCTCAGTGGTCAGTCCATGGAAGTGAGGCAAAGCAGAGGGGCTAATGTTTTTCACTCTCATCTCTCCATTGGTCTCTCGGATGGGGAAAGCTCCTTCTATTCTCTCATCTTCTCTCCTATCATCAGCCATGGCTACAGATGGAGTGGTCTCTAACTCTTCTTCATCTATAGGGTCTTGATGTATCTTCGGATGTTCACCTATAGGTTCCTCTAGGTCACGGTCACCAAAGAAGAGTGAAGGGTGACTCACTGATGTGGTGGGGGTGTTTGGTAGGAATTTGCCTGATCTATCACGGTTCCTACGAGGCATGAAATGGAAAGGACTTGTTTTCTTTTGTTTTGAGTGCTTTTTCTTTTTCTTTGGTACCTGCAAAACTGAAACAAAGTGATCTACAACTAACTATATTGCTCAAATGAAATTGCAAAATTGGAAAGCTAATCTAGGAAAGCAGGAAATATTAATCTAGGAAAGCAGGAAATGCTAATCTAGGAAAGCAAGAAATGCTAAGCTACTTTTGCAAAAAGGGAAATGAAGTAAACTACTGAGCAGAAGTAAGAGTATGGAAGTAGAAGAAAAGCAACAATTACTAATACTCTGACGCTTCCCCGGCAACGGCGCCAAAAAGATGGTGAGCTCCAGTATTGTAGCAATAATGCTACAACTCCTGGGGCTTCCTGTCTCTCATTTTATCAACCCGGTAGTTCGTACAAACTTGGAAGCGACGGTGCTATATGCACAAGTACTAGCTCTTGTCGCAGCTGTCACTTGGTCAGCTGGCACAAGTCCGCTAGGGCTCAAGCCAACTTCTATAGGCTCTCAGAAGAAGCTTGCTAATTGATGGACGAAAGCTAATCTCAAAGGAAAGCTATTCTACTTGACAAAAATGAACTGAAAGCAAATCAAAGCATGTAAACCTAGGAAACCCTAATTTAACTAGTCTGACCTCTACAATGCATGGAATGTAAATGCAACTTCTACCAATGCTGTCACTACCTCTGATAAATGAAAATGCATCATTCTAAACTACTTGCATCATGAAAGTTATGTTTTTGTATTTTCTTTTAAGTGTGTGTGGGATGATGGTGATCTTGAGCTAACTAGGGTTTGGTTGTGCAGATGGGATGGAGAAGGAAGGAAAGCGTGGGATAGGTTGGGGAGGCTAGGAGAGGTCCCTAGGGATCCTTAGCACCCATCCACAGAGGTTCCTCGCATTCAGATGCTCAGCAACCGAGAGAGTGGCCTCCTACAGGATGGCTGTGGAGAATCCTACAGGATACTCTGTTTTCTACAGGATGTCTATAAATGGCTACAGGATGACCTACCGTGAGTGTTTGGAGTGATGGAGGGATGATGAAATGGTAGAGGGAGATGTGTAAGGTAGGGATGAGGCTGGTGATGGCTGTAGAAGTGAAAGATTAGGATGGGAAGTGAGTGTAGGGAGGAGGATGGAAGGTGAAGGGCTATGTCAACGAAAGGCTAGAGAATGGAAACACGTGAGGAATGAAAGACTTGGTGAGGTAACAGAGCGGAGCAGGGGTCAAAGAGATGTCTGCATGCGTGATCAAGATGGAGGACAAAGTGATGGAACGAGAGAGAGAGAGAGCAGTGTAAGTGAAACAAATGATTATGACTGTTACTTAACCAAAAATGCATCAACCTAAACTACTTGTGCTTGTAAATTCAATGAGCAGCAATCGAAATGTGAAAGAGAACGTGCATGAAGCTGTGGTAAGGAAGTGTGGTGCCTGTGTGAATCATGTAAAAGCATCTAACTTAACGTGTCTGTGTTGGCAGCAATCATGGAATCAAGAAATGCGTATTTTTGGTGGTTAATCATGGACTTCACTCCAATCCCAGATGAGACGGCAGTGAGCCTTAACAACCTTTTTGTTGGAGCTCCAATCGATTATATTTATCCTCTGCTACACTAAGCAAATGGAAACAAATTCACTATAAGCAAACTCCTATCTAACTCATGAAAAAGACCAACTCATCAACCTGTAATTCGAATTGCATGTGTAAATGGAAAGCTCACAATGCTGAAAGGAAATGGAAACAACACTACAGCAGAGGGGATCTATGTCTCTCAGGTTGGGCCCTAACCTGAGAGCTATAGTCTCCTTAAGAAAAACTCAGAACTAGATCACAAACTACCTTCTTTATTCATAACTGATATCATGCCAAATTGGCTTACAAAAAGGAACGAAAACTGAACTGTGCTCCAAAATTACAATAGCAATACGAGAGTTTCAACAACCTATCTAAGGCTAAAGCCTTCATACTTATACAAAAACGATGATCCAACAAGTGTCCTACATTTTAGGAGCTCGGCTGTCCAACTAGAGTTTAACTGCTGATCCTGTAGGATGGACATAATTGCTGTTCCTGTAGAGCAGTTTATAACTGTTGTTCCTGTAGAACAGCTGGCCGTTTTTTAAGCTCGGAGGGGAGATGGATTTAGAGCTCGGAGTTCTTGATGGGAATCACGAGGGATGTCCCTAGAACCGTGGACATCCTCTCCCAAAACCCGCAGTGCCACCTCGTTGTCTCCTTAACTCCTTTTTCGTTGTCTTTTGCTCCCTTTTAATGCCAAAACCTGGAATCAACATGCATCAGTCACGTAGAGAGAGTGCCTACCCTTCTTCCTACAAACAACATGAATAAAATAAGAAATGCATGCATAAGCAATAAAAATGAATGGTTTGAGCAAGTAGAATAGGCCAAAATGAGCCCAAATTGTACCAAAATTGGGGCTCATCAAACACGAGTCCAAGTGAAGCCGGCTATAGGCCAAAAGGTGCAAATGGTCAACATGCAATGCAGAAGTACAACTCAACACACATAGGAGCCTCTAGGGTATAAGGCCAGAACGAAGCGAAGAAGCAAAGAAGAATGAGTCTTCAACACATAAGTCATGGCGGGACTACAGAGGACTCCCGAGCCTACTCAAAACGAAGCTGCATGGGCGACAAATGTCAGTGAGGTGCTAACTAGGATGGCCATGTAAAATGATGGCTCTACCATCATGTCATGATTTAAAGAATCGGCGAGTGAAAATGGCTTACGAACCATAACAGGATGGGGTCGACCCTACAGCAGATGTATCGGTCAAATGGAGGCTAGTATGCATAATGCAACGGAAAAATGGGTGTCTCTAACCTATATGCCAGTGAGAATACGATACCTGCCATGACGGGTCAGCAGTCATGGAACCGTCTCGAACCGTCGAAAAATGTCCAAAATGTCCTGAAAAACAACCCAATCTCGACATTCCAAGCTCCCAAGTTAAAAGTGACATGAAACTAGACAAAATTTGCATTTTCAAAACTTATAAAAAGAAATTTTGGACTTACCATTTTCACCGTTTGACTTGGAGAGCAAAAATTGTGGAGCAAAAGGAGCAAACTTCCCCGAGACTTATTCAACCGTTCAAACTTGCCGAAAACTTCCAGGTAAGCACTAAACTTGTCTTGCAATTAATTGTGATAGTTTTTAGGAAGTTTAATTAATGTTTCATCGTTAGACTTTTGCAAAAAATTGCTCTGCGGCGTACACGCGGGTTGGCTGTATAGAACTCGCGTATACGATGGCCCTACACGCGACTGTATACAAGGGAACCCGCGTGTGCGCAGCAAACTAATTTTATATACAAAACTAACAGATGAAAGTGATTTTTTCTTCCAGGATGACTGTCACATGGCGTGAAAGAGAGCACTCAGCTGTAGATAATGAAGTTATGAACAATAATGAGGCATTAGATGCCCTACAGGGATGCGAAATGTTAAAAATTTTCAAGTTGCCAAATATGAAAGCAAACGTGCGTCTGCTCGAGAGACTCATTGATTATTGGGATGTCGAGGAGGAAGCTTTTGTGATTGATCAGATGCCACTCAGGGTAGAAGTGGAAGATATATATTTTATCATGGGCCTTTCCCGAAGGGGAGAGGTAGTAAACTCCCGGGGCAGGGCCCGGAATAGTCTCAGTGTAGACGACTATGTTCAAATTTACTGCCCAGGTCATCGGAAGGTCGGGAGCCAGATCTCTATCCCACACGTGGAGAGTTTGTCACTGCGGATAATCATGTTCACCATAGCTCGAGTGAACGGATCATCCTCACTACATCAGGCATCACGGGTCAACATGAGCGTAGCAGTGGACTGTCTCACCACGGTGTTTGACTGGTGTACTCCTCTACTTGCCAACATGAAGGAACAACTTACTTCTATCAGGAGGGGACAGACCAAGAACTTTGGGTACGGAACCATTTTATGCACTTTCTTCTTCGAGAAGGTTCCCGCACTCCGCCCCAGGGTAGCAGTTCCCATCAGTAGTCCACGTGATCCACTCATGGGCCGGTGGGCTGACTTGATGAAACGTCTGGGGGGTGGGGAAGTACCTAGGAATGCATTCGACGATGAATTTTTTGCTTGGTGGGAGCAACAGATCATCGCCATAGATGACTACCCCTATGCTGGGCTGGATTTCTGAGGAGATCCTGATCTAGTGTTACCACCGGATGCAGCATGGGGCGAGATTGGTAAGATTTTGATTTTTATGATTATATAATTTTTTGGATTTTTCAAATATTTTTCAAATATTTTTTGACGAGATTCAAATGACTAATATGATGATCATGTTCCAGACATTGGGCCCGTGCGACCAGATGGATTCCCGCGGCATGGACGGCGTGGCCAAGGAGCCGAAGAGGCGGCTGCGGATGCGGAAAGGACCCTCAACAACGTCCAGCGACACTTGGCAAGACTGAGCTGCCAAGTACCGATGGCCGAGATAGAGGACCTTCCTCCAGATATGCAGCGTCATGTGGTTGGGATGCCACGTGACTGGGTTCGCGTCTTTCGGCGCGTGGCCAATGCTATAGTTACTTATTTAGCTGCTCATCCAGAGCCGAGGCATTAGATATGCCTGACATGATTATGGGCATTTGAGTCCCAATTTTGTATATTTTTGGACACACATATGTACACTCGAGACGCTTTGCGATATATATATGTATATACAGTTTGACTTTTTGATGCATGATTTTATGATGATGAATGATTGATATGCCAGTCTAATGCTTGATTAACGATAGAATCAGCTAACCAATTTTGAGATCTTGGAATGTGCAAATAATTAATGTAAATAAATGATCTTTGCAACAACCTCACCCTTAAATATTGGCGATATAATAATGGATCTCTAACCCGATAAATGTTATTTAACTGAGACACTATCAATTGAGAATCAAGATATACTACCAACGAGTCGATCCCATAAGAGATTGCCTCGGATAATAAATTGACAACAGCTATATACTCGGCCATATTGTTTGAAGCAGGACTGATACACACGCCTCTCGATATCATCAACTGACCAGTTGGGTAATAAAGTACCCAAGCTGCGGAAGCAAGATTCCAAGTGTGCCGACTAGCACCATCGGCGAACCCAAAATAAACCAAATCATCCATCAACACCTGCCAAAGCAGACCAAAAAGTGCTGATATCAGAAAACGCTCGATAATATATGTACAAATATACATAAAATACAAAGAAGTCATTGCCTGGTAAAACTAAGCAAAATACTTCTTTAAATAGAGCCCATTTCGGGGCTCCGCCAGCTTGTTTCCTTCGAAATCAATTAACTCATACGATCCTTTTTCTAAGACTCGTTTGATAATGAAAGGACCGTAACACATAGGCTTGAATTTGCCTGCCCCCAAGGCGTCCTTATCTTGGTCATAGACCAAGACGAGGTCACCTTCAGAAAAGACACGAGGACGGACAGACTTATCATACTGAGTTTTGACCCTTTTCTTATGGGCTTCATTCATCGTGGCGGCATCTCGACGCTGCTCATCGAGATGTTCCAGGTGAACTAGGCGCTCCTCGAGACTCGAAGTCTCAGGAAGAAGCTTGACAGCCAATTTCAGAGATGGAATTTCACATTCGACCGGAAAGATAGATTCCATCCCGTAAACCAACTGAAAAGGAGTAAAACCCGTAGCCGTTTTGACGGAGGTTCGATATGCCCAAAGAGCCGAATACAACATAATGTGCCAATTGGACCGATTTTTATCGATTGTCCGTTGGAGTATCGCCTTAAGAGTTTTATTGACCGCCTCGACCTATCCATTGGCCTGAGGATAGTAAGGAGACGAATGCTCCTGACGGAAACCTAATTTAAAATCCAATTCGGACATTAGCTGATTTTGGAAATGACTGCCATGGTCAGTGACAATCTCTCTTAGGATACCGAATCTTGAGATACCCTGATTGAAAAGAAACAAAGCTGCCGTGTCACTGTCGTTCTTATAAGTAGGCATGGCCTCAGCCCACTTCGTGAAGTAGTCTACAGCCATGATAATGTACTTGTGATTCGCCGCTGAAGGCGGATTACAAGTCGTAAAATCAATACCCCACTTAGTGAAGGGACCGACGGTGACAACGGGAAAAAGGGGAGCTGGATGCGCGCGCATCTTGCGAGTAAAAATTTGACACGGGTGACAGCGTTTGACCGCTTCCACACAGTCCTTAAAGAGTGAAGGCCAAAAGTAGCCGGCACGTAAGATGCGCTGGGCTGTAGCAAGCCCGGATAGATGACCACCACAAGCTCCACTGTGGCAATCATTAAGCACAGACTCTACTTCCTTTAAGGTTAAACAACGTCGAAGAATTGAATCAACCCCTCAACGATATAATGTGTCACCAATGATAACATAGTTTTTAGCCAGGTGACGTAACTTGCGACGTTCATCCTTGGAGAAAGTAGAGGGAAACTTCGAAGTCTGGAGATAAACAATGATATCTCCATACCAAGGGTCTTGTGAAGAGATGAGGAATATATGTTCGTCGGGTAAACTTTCCTCATAAACAATATCCTCTCCACAAGGAAGCTCAGAAATTAGCTCCGCGAAAACCATAGATTTCTTAGACTTGGCAGACAAGGACTCGAGGTCGAATTCTTGTAAAATGACTATCCATCTATTATATTTGCCCCCAATCACTCGCCTACTGAGGACAAATTGGAATGGATTGACCGCCGCTAGGACAAAAGTTTTGCGTAGCAAAATATAATGACGGAGCCTCTGGACAGCATGGACAGCTGCCAAGGCCAACTTCTCAACTGGAGAATAGCGGAGTTCAGGGCCTATTAAGCCTCGGCTCAAATAATAAATCACGTGCTCGACAAGAGCATCGTCTTCCTGAACTAGAACCATACCAATGGTAGATTCTGCTGCAGCGAGATATAAAAGGAAGTCTCTACCATAATCCGGTGGACTCAAAAGCGGGGTAGAGACTAATGCCTTTTTCAAAGCATCAAACGACCGCTGCGCAAAGTTGTCCCACACAAATGGAACTCCTTTCCGTAGCAAACGCATGAAACCTTTAGTGATCTCGGCGTAGTTTTCTATAAACCGTCTCAAGAAATTGGCCTTCCCTTGAAGACTTTGAAGTTGACGGATTGAGGACGGGGGAGGCAACTGAACTATTGCCTCAACCTTGAAGGGATCAACCCGAATCCCTTCATTGGACACTATAAACCCTAACAACCGACCGGATGTAACCGCGAAAACGCACTTATTGGGATTCAACCGGATTTTATAGAAACGACATCGCTCAAAGACTAATCGAAGATGACTAGGGTGATCTGTTCTCTTTCGAGAACGAGCAGCGAGATCATCTAAGTATGCTTCGATGACATGTTTGATGTCATGGAAAGCGTAGGACATGGCCCGCTGAAACGTGGCTCCAGCGTTTTTAAGACCAAAGGGCATCTTTCGATATGCAAAGGTACCCCAGGGACATATGAAGGCAATCTTATGCTGATCCTCAGGACGAATAGAGATTTGATTATAACCTGAGAAACCATCCATAAAGGAGAAAATCTCATTACCCGCACACTCGTCGATGATCTGATCAATGAATGGCGTGGGGTAATTGTCTTTTGGACAAGCCTTGTTTAAGTCCCTAAAATCGATGCATACACGGATTGTTCCTTGCTTTTTGTCCACAGGGACTGGATTCGAAACCCAATCCGTAAGAGGAACAGGGTATATAAAACCCGCCCTTAGCAGCTTCTCAACCTCAACTTTGATAGCCGCTGCTTTCCTAGGGTTAACCGGCCGAAGCCTTTGACAAATCGGTTTTGCATTTTCGTACGTCTTGATCTCATGTTGGACTATAGAAGGATCAATGCCGGGCATTTCCTCATAAGACCAAGCAAATACATCACGATATTCCTTGAATAGGTCGGTGTAAATTTGAATTTCTTCAGGGGAACACTCAATTCCGATGAAGATATTCTCAATGATGTTAGGATCCTTAGAGATGTTTATAGGTATCGTCTTTGAAATTACCGACATATTACCTTCGGCACGTGTGTGTGTTGGAGCCAAAGGGTTCGACATCGTACAAACATCACTACCAATGAGTTCGGAGAATCTAGATTCCACTTCCTGCAATGGAGGAAGAAAATATGAACGATGGTGTAAGTCTTCCCAAGGTCGATCTATACCCATCATTACTTCGAGGATTGCTTCTTCAGAAGGTAGAACCGAATCTAAGCAGTCCAAGGCAGAGGTAGAATCAAAGCTCCAAGCGGGGGCCACATGACCATCTAACTCCTCTTCGGAAAAAGGAGTAGAATGGTTATCTGCAGAGTCTACGACAGACTGATATCTAAGCTCAGCTGCAGATATAGGAAACGCCATTCCATTCACTTGTCCTTCAACTAATGTGGTCGTAGGTGAAGGCAAGGTCCAAGGGTCGGAAAAATAATGAGTACGAAAGAACTCTTCTCGAGAAGACTCCTTGGATGATGAAATAGCATTGATTCTTGCAAAAGGAGAGGGAAGATCAAACGTACCCATCAATGAGGAATACATCCCTACTCCTAAATTCTCAGTGGGCGGGTGAGGGTTATCCACCAAAGGAACAGTAGAGTTGGAGGTTGCTTGAGGATCGATTGGAGAATAGTCCAATTGATCAACCTTAACGATTTTCCCCTCATGAGGAAAGCAAATGACACGAAACAGAGTCGATACAATGGCTTCCATCTCGTACACCCAGTTCCTTCCTAATAGGAGATTATAGTCCAGGTTAGCATCTACGACTTCAACTTCGATATTAACGACCTTCCCTCCAACACATATAGGAAAGGCCGGGATAATCCCATGCGGCTTGTGAGAATGGCCATCAAATGCAGTTAAGACGGTTGGTGAAGGAACAGCCAAAGGTGAACCAATAGCCTTCCAACATGACATGGACATGACACATGTGGAAGCTCCTTCATCTATAACGGTGCGAAAAATATTGATTTTTCGGTATGTAGACTTTATCTGAAAAGCCATATGATGAGGGAGTCTCTTTTTGACATTTGACATGTCAAAAGAGATCACTAAAGAGTTAGCTGGATCGACTGCTCCAATGGCGGAGAGTAAAGCACTTCTCTGAGACGGACACGATTGGAGAACTTCCAAAGCGGACATAGCACACGGGCTTTGAGCCAAATCCTCCATAATGGAGTAATTTTGGGCGGCCCTAGCATTAGGGTTAATCGTCGCGCGTTTGGCGGAACCTTTCGGTATCCTAGGCATAGTCTCAACAAGAGGTCGCTCAATATGAAGGTCATTACTTCCAGGAACCGTTTTATCCTTAGATGTTTCGGCTTCACCATAATCACGTGACCGAGTAGTCACGTTAACGTTTGAACCCATCATAAAAACATTTGATGCTTTTTCCCCTTCCTGGTTGCCCCCTGAGGAGGTCCCAGGATTCGAATTCGCACCAGCAAGAAGTTGCTGCCCTTGGGGAAACGGGTTAGTTATCACAGCTTGCGAACTAGAAGTCCCTTGCTGTCCTAACAAGCGCTGAGCGTTTTCAATTCTAGGGCAAAGATGAGTTAGATGGTCCCCACTGCATAACTTGCAAGGGAACTTAACTTTCTTTCTCGACTCACCTTTACCACCACCAGCGTTGTTGCCGGATTTATTTGCATCGGGCTTCCCATCCGAGTTCTTCTTCTTACCACGTCCTTTCTTTTTCCCATTGGAATTTTTATTTCCTTTGGGGTTATCGGATTGGACGGTGTTAATGGAAGAATTTTGGGAGGCTTGAGGATTAGACATTGTGACTTGGTTGTTAGGAGCAGTTTGTAATGACAACTGCTGCAATTGATTCAACAAGTTCACTGTAGTCGAGTCTACTGACCCCACAATACCATCCGCGTGCGGACCTGGCTTCGGCTTAGCTAAATCAACCTTAGATCCAGGAGCATCTGGCAAGTACTTTTGGAGGATCCCAGACTGAGAGTAAATCAGTTCTAACTGCTGGGCCCTGAAAATGGCTTGCTCCTCAGAATAGACCCCAGACATGGAGACATCTTTGGAGATCTAAGGTTGCAAAGACTTCAAAAACCACTCTAGACGGTACTCTGGAGGGATTTCGGCTTTGATGAGCCTCTTTCTCCATCTCCATTCCTGAATGTGATCATAAATGTGGGTTGCCTTATCTTGACGAAAGGTAGCCAGAAGTTCAGTTCCGGCATCATAGCGGATAGGCAACTGGAAGTGATTCAAGAAGATATTGGCTAAGTCTGCGAACGATGTAAAGCTGCCCCCTGGCAACTCTATATACCATTTAGCCGCATTACCAGTCAAGGTGCGCTGAAAGAGTCTCAACCTAATCGAATCCTCGATGAGGGAGTTGGATGAGCACCACAAATGGAATGTGCTTACATGATCGCCCAGATCTTCACCACTCTTCCCTTCGAATTTTGGAATGTCCGAAGGGAGTTTGGTTGGGACCGGAGGCCAGGCCGGATTGTATCTGATAGGGTCGTTCGTTAGCTTAGTGAGATCTGGCAAGTTTAACGTTGCCAGAAACGGAAGCCTAGGAGGACCTAGGGGATTCCACCCAGACTGGGCAGAATTCCCAAAGTTCTGAAAAGATTGTCCTGGGATTTGGGAGGCACCAGGCTGCCCGAAGTGACCAGTAGAACCGGCTGAACCAAAAGGCAAGCCTTGTGGTCCAGCAAAATTCGGAGTTTGACCAACTCCTGCCGTATAACCTCCATAGCCTGCAAAGTTTCCTCCTAAAGAATGGTAAGGAGTTGATAACCCCTGATATGGGTTCCAAGCTGAAGCAAGGGGAGGAATACTTTGAAACATGCTAACCGTGGAATACGGCCTACTTCCTTGTTGGCCGATAAATGGATTCGCAGTTCCTGCGCTACTAACCCCAGGGTTATTCCAACCTTGGAAAGGATTGCTGCTTTGTCCTATTGAAGAAAAAGGCATGGATCCTACCGTTGGGTTGGAATGTGGGATATGACCACTTCCAAAAGGAAAACCCTGGAATGAAGCCGATCCGCCCATCATGGACGTAGCAGCGCTGAATGGAACCGATGGAATACCCTGTGATTGGGTGCCAAAAAGGAAGGAACCAGTACTAAAAGCATTGGTTTGGGCATTTCCACTCGTGGACGGAATGGAGGTAGACCCAATTAAAGACGAGCTAGCAAAAGATCCGAACAAGGAAGCGGAGGGGATGGAAATGGTTCCTCCCCCTTGCACCGATGTTGGGGTTTGCATAGTCGCAGCACTCGTAGAAGCCATGCTTCCAGTAGTGATCATAAATGGTAAGCGCGTAGCGTAACCTGGACTCGCTGGTCTATGTGACGGAGTCCCAACGTATTGCAATACGTCTGGATAACTAGATGGTAGTGGAGAATTTGGAATCAGTAGAGATTCTGAAAGTTCTTCTACCTCTATGTTATTCTCCGCTTGAAAGCGAACTCGAGAAAGGACTGGAGTGTCCCTCTCTTGCTCAGAAGTGCCAGGCCTTGCTTGGCCGCTAATATCCCCTCTGCGCCTTCTAGGAGAAGGCTCTAAACTAGGTGGCGAGAGACCACGAAGTCTTCGAGACCGTCTTGGAGACCGGTCAGCCACTTTGAATTTTTTGTTATGATCTAACTAAAGACTCAAAAAATTAAAAGCTAAGCCGACTAGGAGCACAGAGCACACACTATAAAGTTCCTAAAGATACAGCCAGTCAAACAACTTCCAAGTATTTCCGCTCCGGGTGATTAGGACCGGACACCAAAATACGAGAAAGTGAATCAAAGGGCCTTCCGAAGATAGTCTGGGATGATGAGGGCCCAGTCCTATCAGCGAAGGTATCAGAGGAAGTTACGCTGACCTCCTAACAACAGCCTGCGCCGGTGCAAGCCCCCAAGCTTCGCAAGGGTGCCCTCCAGTAGTACTGTCGAGAGTGATGCAACGTCGACCTCAGGTGCCACGGGATTCCCCTCCGCAGCCACCTATGCAGATCCCTAGGAGAGGCAACTATGGGTACCAACTCGTCGCAGAAGCTAGGAAGAACAGTCGTGAGGTAAGTTCGGACAAGTAGGAGAGGGGGTATCTCTCTTCCCTGTCTTCACAGACCCTCGTGCTTAACTCCCAGATATGGAGCTTTCCTGGTCTCCCTAACGCTATTGGATTTACTCTCGTTAATCAGACTCTTATGTTTGACGTTTTATGTGGCCTTGGAGAGTTAACTCTCCACTCGCCTAATCCAAGGCCCTAAAATCCTAGACTTGTTGGTGTAATAACTAAAACAAAAAGTTCTAGTGGATTTTAATTAAGCGCTTGATTTTATTAGGTTGTTCTTTAAGTCACAAGGTAATGGAGGTGAAACTTGTGGTGTTTCTATGGACGCAAAAGAAATTAATAAAACTTAGCTATATGCACATGCACTTTTTGTTTTCGATGAAGAGCAATTTCTATGAGGTTCAAAGGTACTTCTAATATAAACAAATTTTCTTTTTCTTTTCAGACTCCACACTCACAAAAACTAACAAAACTAAATATGCCTAAAAAGAGATGCAAATCTTACCCTAATGCAAGAACTATATGTGGATGCAAGATTCAAAGACTATTCTAAAAACAAAGAAGGAAAGTTGCTGCTTTACCAAATTTTGTCTTGCCACTAAAATGCTTAGATAGAAGATGATGTGTTACCAATCATTTCGTCCAAACAATAAAAACAAGTTCTAAGATAAAAACAAAGCACTTTCACTTCGCAGAAAAGGAAATCAAATGAGAAGCAAGTTTAAGAAAGCGAAACTCAAAAACTTTCAAAAGATTTTCTTTCAATCAAACCAAAAAGTCTTTTTCAAAGGAAAGCTCTCAAAAATACTGACACCAATGATTGATAAATGGGCAACCAAACACTTTTGTGAATCGACACCTTTCAAATGATGAAAACTCAACAAAAATAAATGTGTTTGAAATCACTTTTGACAATCAAAAGCAGCAATGAAAGTCCAAAAGATCAAAAGACAAGTTTCAAGAAAATGGTAACAAACAACTTTCTCGAAACGAAGGAGCAAGTGGTCACAAAAATGATTTCGTTAAGAAAACAAAAAGTGTCATGAAAGCAAAAATGGACACAAAGATTGAACCCAATCTTCCTACTCTGCCGAAACGGAGCAATCAAGATTCTTAAACAGAAATCTTGTGTGTCAAAAATCAATGACGCTTGCAATCAACGAAAACAAGACTAATACTCCTTATGACTAGAGAGAGTTCAGAACAAGATGCCCCTGTCAAACAGAGAACTGTTACTAGAAAAGTGACTGCTTGACACTGACCCAAACCACCAAACAAACATTCAGCAAAAAGAAAATTTATAAATCTTGAAATTTATGTAATATACGCGTCTGCAATTAAGCGCAGAATGCGTGTACATGCGACTGTAACTAAGGAAACCTGCGTATACGCGGGTTCACTTAGTGCAACTTGCGTATATACGCTTCTGTAATCCAGGAAAAGAGCGTATCTGAAGTCTCTCAAGAAAAATAAAAAAAACACAGACTGAAAAACTGGAAAAGCTTGGAGTTCAAGAAAAGATCAGACAGTCAGAGCCAACAAACAGAGGGGCTGAACCTTGATTGGCTTGAAGACTACCCAAACTAGGAACAACAAGAGTGTTGTCCCCAGCGGAGTCGCCAATTCTGGTTGAAGGGAAAGTACCCCTAGGGTCCTTTGGGCTAAGACTCTACCAGACTGAAAATTTCTTATTCAAAGAAACACACACACAGCCATCATTTTTACTTTTAAGCAAATTCTAACGTTTAGGGTACGTACATAAGGTCCTACGTTCGAGAAGGCATTTAGGGTCCAAACCCTTCTTGGAGTTCCCTTCTTCTTCCTTTGACCTGCAAGACAAACAAATCAAAGAACACAATAGTACATGTACAGA